>JBAMBK010001946.1:0-24724 GCA_037043435.1 Drosophila suboccidentalis
GATTTTGTGCAGAACTCTTTTTGCTATTATTCTGCATACTTCATTTTATTTCATTATGCTTTCTCCTTTTCCTACGAGAGTCGAAACTAAAATTTTCAAGGTGTCGTATAGTTTTGGGCAGGAGTGTACTAGCTTAGTAGTAATGTTAGATAATCTGTGCATTGTTTCCTTTTAACTGACTTTCTACAATTTCATTGTGTTCACTTTGCAGGTGGAATATGCTGATTTCAATGCAGCTACCGGCTATGGAGTTCACGACCAAGAGGAGATTGCTCCAGCAACCAATCCATTTGCAGCACAAGAGCAACTTGATTTGAATCTGCAGTCGACAACAGCCTCGCACTTTGATAACGAACTGGAAAAGGAACATCTGAAGGAGGAGCAGATGGAGGTGGAACAGCGTGTGCACCAGCAGCATTTGGAGGAGGAACAGAGTTTGCACCAGCTGCAATTGGAAGAGGAACAGCGTCTGCTTCAAAAACAGCTAGAGGAAGAGCAGCGTCTGGAGCAACTGCAATTGGAGGAGGAGCAGCGACTGCAGCAGAAGCAGTTGGAAGAAGAACAGCTTCTGGAGCAACAGCATTTGGAGGAGCAGCAGCGACTGAAGCAGCAGGAGCTTGAGGAGGAGCAGCGTTTGCATCAACAGCATCTGGAGGAAGAGCGTCTGCAGCAGCAGCTGGAGGATGAGCGTTTGGAAAAGGCGCTGGAGGAAGAACGTCTGCAGCGTGAATTGGAGGAGGAGAAGCTTGTGCAGCAGCAGTTTGAAGAAGAGAAGCGTCTGCAGGAGGAAAAGCAGAAGGAGGAACCAGGAAATGTTGAAGTCGCACCCTACACAAACGGACTGGCCAACTATGAAGCTGCTGAGCCGGCACAGGAGCAACCGATTGTTCCAGAGGCAGTTGCCGAGAAACTTGTGGAAGCCTCTTCCGAAGCGGCCGTTCCCCAGGCGGCATCCGAGGAGTCTGCTGTGTCTGACGTGGCTGTGGCTGCCGCAGCGGCTGTAGCTGCCACTGCCGCAGTTGCAGCTGTGACCGCTGCGGCTGCGACTGCCAAGCCCAAGGCCAAGGCCAGTCCCAGTGATGCAGCCAAAAAGCCAGCCGCAAGGACTTCAGCATCCACAACAGCCGCCAAGGCCAAGCCCTCGACTGGTGCTGGTGCTATCACCAAGAAGACCACAGTGGGCACTGCAGCTGCACCCAAAGTGGCCGCTGCTCGTCCCCGCACGGCACCAGCAACTGGCGCTGCCAAGACCACTGCTTCCACAACAACAACAACAGGCACATCAGGAGCCGCCAAGCCGGCCAGCACAGCTGCCCGGAAGCCACTGGCCACCAGCAACGTGGCTGGCAAGCCGGCAGCCAGAACCGCCAGCAGCACATTGAGCACACGCCCGGCCACGGCGCCAATCAGCAAGAGCACCGCCAGCAGCAGCCTGGGCAGGACAGCGGCAACCACAGCATCCGCACGTGGTGCCACAACAACAACGACAACAACAGCACGCAAACCAGCAACATCAACAGCAGCAACAACAACTAGCAATGGCACCTCGCAGGTCAAGTCGCGTCTGTTGACGGCCAGCAAGTCGTCCACATCCACAGGCGGCAGCAGCAGCAGCACACTCGCACCAGGAGCAACAGCCGCCAAGCCGAAGGTGTCTTCTCCACGAACCACCTTGGGCTCCACATTGCGCAAAGCGGCACCCGTGGGAGCTGCAGCACGCAGTCCGACCAAGCCGCTGGCCAATGGGCTGCCCAAGAGCAGCAGCTCCACTGGCACCAACACGACTCGAGTCAAATCGGCCACAGGCAGCGGCAGCTCCACAAGCAACACAGCAACCACAACATCAACAACAACGACCATCACAAAGACTTTCACAGCGCGTCCGGCGCCCAAGTTCACACTCTCGGCGCCAGCTAGCGGTGCCAGCACCGCTCGTCGCTCTCCACTGTCCGCGGGCAGCGCCAGTGGCGGTGCTGCCACGCAGCGCAAGTCGTCGCCGTTGAAGAGCGCTTCCAGCTCGCCGCTCAAACTGAAATCCAAAGAATCCGCTACCAAGACGTCACCAGCTGTTGCCCTCAAGGGCAAGAAGCCAGTGGGCACAGCCAAGGCAGCAGCAGCAGCTGCAGCCGAAGCAGAAGCAAATGTTGTTGCCGCAGAGCCAACACCAACAGCAGCAACAGTTGCAGCTGATGCAGATGCTGCTGCTGCTGCCAATGGCTTGAACGAACTGGAGTCAAAGGAGGAGCCAATTAGCCACAATGGTAATACCAATGGCAATGGGAATGAAGAGGTGGCGTTGCTGGATTTCTAGAGAGAGAGACTGGACACCAGCTAAAGAAGTAGATGGATGATTCGATGATGGGATGAACAATGAGAATGAATAATGAAAAACTACTTTACTAATATTATAAACATATTATGAAAAAGTATTTTGCGCGTGGAAAGCGAGCTACGAACATGCGACCCAAGTTGTGGCTCAGTGGAGCGTCCACTTTATTTTCTTTTAAATGCCACGCCTTCCTAACCTCCAGCCTACCACCACGCCCCTCCTCCCAACTCCCAGCGACTTCTTCTCCTTCTCTTAAGACCGATTAGCGTTTTTGTGCTATTTTTGTAAAGGTTTTTCTTTTCCAACTAATTTCTGTGCTCGCAACTCGCATCCTTGCTCATTTACTTATATTTAGTTCTTCTTTTCTTATTTTAATATTATAATTGTTCCTCACGCTCTGTTATTTTTGCTCATGTGTTAAACGAAATTTTTAATGTGTCTATTTAAGTTTACAACGAGAGAATCTTTTTGGAGCGCAAACAAAAAAAAAAACGAATAAATAATAATAACATACAAAAAAATAAAAAAAACAAAAGTTTTAGCAACAACAGAAACCACATATAAAAATGTCAAAAACATAAAATTACGAAAAAAAAACAATTGAACGATTATAAAATTTATGCGAAACAAAAGAAACAACAACAACAACAACAATGTGGTGTACGTGTAGCAGAAAGCAACCAAGAAATGGTTATAACAATTATAAAGTAGCTCGTAGTCGGCATTCTAACACGTATTACATATTTCCAAACAACTAATCCATGAAAAAACAAAAATACGAACAAATTATGAAAATATGTGCGCAATTTTGGACGAGTTATTAATGGATTGCTAACCACTGTGCGCTATAAACACACACACAAAAAAAAAGAAGATTAATCTAGATACTAGAATTTATGTGTTTTTTACTGTCAACTCTTGGGTGCTGCTTTTAGGTGCAGTCCCTCAACACACACACACACACACACACACACACACATGCATACGTTCCTCCAATTATTTACTTAAAAGGAAAAGAAATTAAAAGAAGCGAAAAGATACAAACAGTAAAGCTGTAGCTGTAGAAAGCATATTGGTTATGAAAAGCTCTTTACCCAGTGTATTATTTCTAAAGAAGAAAAAAAAATGAACAATTGTTTAATTAAATTGCATAAGTTTTCTGTTTTTATAATTTTTGAGCTGAAAAAAACACAACACACAATTTGATTTGTATTGTATTATTAATTTTTAATTTGTTAACTATGCAGCGAGAAACAAGCACAAGCAGAACATTAAATGTAACTCCGCACACTCTATACTCTATGTTTAAAACGATATTACCAATTACAAATTAAACAACAAAAAAATCTCAAAAAAAAAAGACAAACATTAAACAATTTTTATTTATTTTGTTTTATTTTTCTTTAAGCTTCGACTTATAATTTTAGCTAATTTGCCCCTGAACAAGTGCTTTACATTCCATTGCCGAATTTAAGCACACACTGAAAGAAAATGAGATAGAGAGAGAGTTACCAAATCGTCAACGATTCGAATTTATTGTATGTACACTTAAATTTATGCATTGAGATACCAATTTTGCCTGCTTTTGTAAAAGTTGAAAAGAGAGCCAGAAATGGAACCGTATTTAGTCGTTAAGTTGCTAGATTTGAAAGTTTTGCCTACATAAATCAAATATACATATACTGACATATATAATGCTCAGTTTAAGTCAAATGTGTGGTATACATAATATACCACTGCGTATACGTAATAATCGTATTTAGTAGCCAGTTAGTTATTCATTCAATTTGCGTTATGGTTTGCATTATCCCGCCCCAGTGCCCTTCACTTTCATTTGCCTTATTATAAGTAAATTGCTAACTTAAAGCGTAAGCTAAATTATAATTATATTTATTGCTAAATACATACAAATATGAACAACTTAACTCGGATGGAGTGAGTAATGGAACTGGAGTTTGGTTAACAAACGAACCGAACGGACTGAGCCCCTCAACCACGCCCCCCTCTCTCGACGTCTACAACCCCCAGAGAATTAACAGCAAATCACGGCCCCAATTTGGCAAGTCTAACTCAGCGTTAGAGTGAGAGTGAGAGAAATAGAAAGAGAAAGACGACTGATCAAGTGATTCATGGGATAAGGGCAAGGTTCGACTCTATGTTAGACTCGGTTTATCGGTTGAAAGTGTTAATTTCGCATTGCATTTAGGCCATTGAGCGCATTTAACTAAAAAAATCAAATGAACTTTTTTATATATACATATATATTTATACAAATCGAATGCAGAACAAGACACGTTCTATATGCATACTATATAGTTCTAAATATTATCTATGAATATTTAAAGTTGGGCAACTAACAAACAACAAACACTAAACGACACTAATATTATCAATTTAAATATATGCATACAACAAAAGCAACAACAATACATACATACATAAATGCATGGATACATAAATACATAGATACATACATACGTACACCATATAAAGATATATTATATACCGATTAATATACAACATACATACATATATCAAATCAACAAATACATATTGTGAACGTCTAGTAACAAAATGAAAAACCAACTACAATTAACAGATATTGCAAGAAATTTATTACTAATAAATGTTAAAAATATACAAAATCTATCAAAATCTCGCATTTTCTTTTATTTCCACATTTCTAGCTTTACTGTGGGTTATCTTTCTGAAATCCAATGAAATTATTGAAAAAAAGGAACAATCTGTTAAAGTTTAAAATCATTTTAAATCCCAAAAATGCAGGTAAACAACTTTCAATTGTGAAAGCTCTGTTAAAAACCTGACAGTATTTGTTTATTTTTGGAATTCAGAAAAGTTTAAAAATATATAAAGTGCAATTTAAAGTGATTTAATCAGGAAGCTTTCGTAATTCCGTTTATTTTTGTTTGATTAATGTTTATCTGATTTAATAAAGTTTAAAAAAAGAGTCTGAGTGATCCTTAAGTAATTTTGGAGATATGTACGATTATAGATACGGATTCGAAAATAAAAAATAGTTGTATTAAGCAGTTATACAGGGTGCGGCAATTGAATCCGAACAAATTTCAATTTATTGAAAGCGCTGGGCGTTCGGCGACCGAGATCATTATACTCTTCGGTACTTTCCTCAACGATATTTTTGAAAATACCATTCACTTTAGTAAACCCAATCATTCAAAGGTCTATTAATTTATAAACATTTCTATGTTGGTATGCTATTTAATTCTTTGGGATATCTAAACGAAGAGCTTTATTGTCTGAGATTCTTAGCATATCAAATTCTAGTTTAAAAGTAACAATCTGGTACTGCTATAGGAACAATTTTTAACAGTATCTAATTACATAACACCTAACAATCTATTTCTTCGAAACTTGAAGGGTAGATAGTTTTTGATATAAGATATCCTACAATCACAATAGATTCAAAGCAACCGATTGAAATGTCGAACATATATTCGCGCTCATAAAAAATAGACTGTCATATTCTTATTTTAAGTATCAACTAAATTATAAATATTACTTATATTTGACAAATACAATAGATTAATTCATGTAAAGTATTTTTCTTGCATTTTCGCTCAAAAATATATGTTGAAAACAACAATTTAGCTCGATTTAATAAAATTTAACAGTTTATCAATTCTCACAGCGATTATTAATATTTACTAATAGAACCGTTTGGGGCTAAGCATAAGTATGTATTTATATCAGGGACCGCAAATAAGAGTTATGAGTTACACAATAAACTATTTTTTTATTACTAAAATTGAAAATAAAAATAATTTTTTAATTTTAATTAAAAAAATCGAAAATAAGAGTTATACTATGATTTTTAAAAAAAATTTAAATTTAATTTTTATTTTATAATTTGCTTGCTTAGAGCGAAAAATAAAAGTTGTCTTTTAATTTTTTGATAAAAATCAACTAATTTATTTTTTAAATTATACTCACTGCGGTCCCTTATTTAGATAACCAAACATTTTATTATTTAAGAGTCCCTTTTTAGCACATAGTTGATAGAAAATAATAAATTAAAAAGTGCTAATTACAGAATTTCCCTGGTCCGGGGACGTACTTGTTCCATTATTAGGGCACAGTGTGACTAACCTTGTTGTCCCAACATCAATTACGCGCATGTTCCCGCAATTATTTCTCAATGTCCAGAGCGGCACAGCCGCAAGGAGCGCCACCATGAATTGAGCTCATTATTGCTAGTGACCCAGCCGCGCCCCCAACTTTCGACCCGACGGTATAGTCCAAAACAATGCTGATGATGATGACGAGATGCGAGGACAACGACGAGGGCGGGATCGTTGGGAGCGCCACCGTTGTGCATATCGGGTATAGAGAAACGAAGTGCTTGCGTGCGGAGTCGGTTGACTTGGGCTTGCATGAATCACTCGAGCGGCGACTGTGTGCGCCAAGTGTAATGAATCACTTGCCAGGAGGGAAGGGGAGTGCTAAAGGAAAGGGTGCCGGCATCAGGCACTCAAAGTGGTAAACACAAACACTCAAGCACATTCACAAACTCACGTTCAGACTTGCTGGAAATTTGCAATTTATTCCCGTCAGCTTTAACCATTTTTTTAATTTGGTCAGAGCTACCATAAATGCATTCTGAAATTATAAGCAAAACGCGTTTGCCGACAAATGTTAACAATTACTATTGTAGTACTCTGCTTTATTAGCATATCGTAAAATATTCAAATACAATTCTTGAATATGCATAAAACTATATTCAATGCACTGAACTTTTGCATTGGACTGATGGGTTATTGTTACTGTTAGAAAAACTTAAGACTAGGGCCATATTGGATCATCGCTTGTCCAGATTAGAACATCTTGGACTTCTTGAAGGAATGCGACGAGTTGCCATTCTCCTGGGATTGGCGTTTGTTGAATGGCCTCTTGTTGTTGTTGCTGTTGTTTTTGTTGCCAAAGTTCCTAGGCTTTCCATGGCCTCCAGTATGTTTTTGTTGGTAAACTCGAGTCTTTGCTTCCAATTTCTTAGCTTCCGATCTCTTTAGCATGGTTTTGTGTTTTAAAACTGAGTTTGGCTCGATGAAGATGTGTTGACCCCGCAGGATGCGTTCGTTCATCAAAAATGATTTGCAGAAGCCGTCATCTGTTGTAAATTTAATAACCGCCTTTTGGTGCATCATCTTCACGCTTTCAACTTCCCCAGATTCACTGAACAATGTATTAAGGTCATCCTCTTCAACGTCTACAAAAAGGTAATTTAGAAAGATTTATCAATGTTAATGTGATATGATCAGATGAACTTACCAAAAGCCAAGTTGGTAACTAGGATTGTGCGAGCTGATGATGCGAAATGATAGGACTCCAATTTGAGCTGCAAATCACCTACAGTTTTGTTATTTAATGCCTTCAATGCCTTTTGAGCCTGTTCGGCAGTTTGGTAAGTGACAAAGGCCAAAATGGCTTTTGTGCAGACGACATCAACATCAGTAATATCACCGTGTTTTTTGAAAATCTTCTCAATAGCATCTGAGCTGTAGAATTCATGTTCGCCTGTTTGCATCAGTGTCACTGTGCATGCTGGTGATTTCAGCTCTCTGCTCTTGTAGCTCTCCTCGCGAACAGTGATAAACCGCGAGTTAAACTCAGTGCTGTGCAATTTAAGAGCCTTGGGTACCGAGTCTACCGACGCAAACCGCAAAAAAGCCGTGGGATGAGCCTTATTGTTGGAGAAGTTGACGCTATCAACTGCACCGCAGCTCTTGAAGTGCTCGATAATTTGCTCCTTGGTGACATTGGGTCCAATCAGTCCGATCATAATAGTGCGCAAGTTCAGGTCTTCCTTTTTGTTTGGTCGGGACACGCTAACCACCTGCCCATTGAGGGTCAGAGCCTTTGGCTTGGCGGCAAGTGCGACCTTAGGACCTTCGGCAGACTCAAAAGCAACGATGACATTGTGACCGCCAGCCTTAGTCTTGATGCGATTGACAACCGAAATCGGACCGAACTTGGCAAGCAGTGCAACCAGATCCGTGTGTTTGTATTCTGAAAAGAATGATTACAGGATTTAAATATATATATATATATATTTTTTTTATTTATTTTAAATTTGTGTATATTATTATTATTATATTAGCTTATATTTTTATGGAACTTTTTATTTAACTTACCCTTTGGCAGCCGTGTGACGAATAACAGTTGATCCCATGGAGTTTCCGGTGGAATACGACCAACGGCGATTTTCGGAATGCCGCCTTTGTGGTCCAAATCAGCCGACTTTTTCTTAGTAATGGGTGCCTCATCGGGTTCACCATCAGAGTCTCCTTCCTGATCGTCCTCTTCAGCACTCTTGGTTATAGATATCTGGCCTGGCTCGATTTCATCATCATCATCATCTTCCTCCTCCTCGTCATCCTCATCATCTTCTTCGGCTTCAGAGTCAACAAGGTCTGCAGCACCTTTCACCTTAAAAGAATATAAAAACACGTGCAATTAGCGTGACTGTACACATGTATGTATTATGCATGTTTCTGGTTACAAACCTCAGAGTCGCTGCCATCGTCAAAGTTGACATCGTTTTCCTCCTCGCTGCCTTCGGCATCATCATCGCTGGCCTCAACTTCCATTTTGGGTTTTTCCTCAGCCTGCTTTGCTTTTAGGTCTTTTTGTTTGTTGCCTGCAGTTTTCTTTCCAGCTACCTTTTTTTGAGCCATTTTATGATAGTTTTCACTTGAATTATTACCAAATTGTGAATAACGCGTGCTGCGATATGTTTGAAATGCACGTGGAAAAGAATTGACCAAAAGTGTGACCGTTCTAGAGTTGTATCGTATCGTTCGGACTAAGTTCGATTGAACTATTCACCAAAGTGAACGATCGAACTAAATCCCTGATTGTAGGTTAGTGATGTAAATTTGGGTGGGAACATCGGTGTTGATGTTCATCGATTTTTTCAAAATAAAACATCGATGTTGGTTGATACATCGGGTCGAAACATCGATGCATCGATGTATGTCTAGTGCTTAAAAACCATATCATTTGTAGAAGAGAAATATAATTTTTTGGTTAAATAAAGCTAATTTTCTCTTAAAAACGTTTGCTTTCATAGCAGTTTTAAAGTTTCAAATAGTTTTTATCTTAAAAGTATGAGCACAAACTACAAGAAGGCTTTTTGATGAGAACTTTGAAAATACATATGTAAGCCTTCTTGCAGCTATAGTATCTCTGACCAATTTTAATAAATTAACTCACTTAGGCATTGCAAACACTGCTGTTAGAGCGGCGAAAAGAGCGTATTGCAAGTGAGGCAACCGATGTTTTGCAAAACATCGATGCATCGCCATGCAACATCGATTAATCGACCACTACAAAAACATCGGAAACCATCGAGAAACATCGCTGAAAAAACATCGATGCTCGATGCTTTCCGATGTTTTTGTAGTTGTCGATTAATCGATGTTGCATGGCGATGCATCGATGTTTTGCAAAACATCGGCTGCCGCACTTTCAATACGCTCTTTTCGCCGCTCTAACAGTGAGTTTATAGTAATTTGAGCAGTGTTTGAAATGCCTAAGTGAATACATTTATTAAAATTGGTCAGAAATACTATAGCTACAAGAAGGCTTACAAATGTCTTTTCAAAGTTCTCATCAAAAAGCCTTCTTGTAGTTTGTGTTTATACATTCAAGATAAAAACTGTTTGAAACTTTTAAACTGATATGAAAGCATACGTTTTTAAGAGAAAATGAGCCTTATTTAACTAAGAAATTCTATTTTTCTTTTAAAAATGGTATGTTTTTTTAAAAATTGGACATACATCGATGCATCGATGTTTCGACCCGATGCATCAACCAGCATTTATGTTTCATTTTGAAAACATCGATGAGCATCGACATCGATGTTTCTACTCAAATTTACATCACTAGTTCGTTCACCAAAAATTGAACTACTGAACTAAATCCTTCAACTGAACTAGAATGAACAACTCTAGACCAGTGATGGGCACGTTTATCGAATCGTTATCGGTTGCTCACACAGACTCTAGCCGACGCTTGCCGAATGCGAATTCGGCAGCTGCTGCGAGCACACGATTTGAATCGGTGCACAGCTTGCCTTTAACAAAAGCACAGTGTGCGTCGCTTGATTTTTCATGTTGCACTGAAAGAAATAGTTAAGCTCATGCGACAATGCATTGTCTGAGAATGCGGTCGGTATTTTCGTACGCCAAATGACTCCCAAAATATGCCCCTTTACTTAAAACTCTACGTAGCATGCACCTACGTGGTCACACACCAAGAATTGTGGCTTGCAAAAAAAATTTAATTCAAAACAATTTTTAAACATCAAATAGATTTGCTCAGCAATTTCTTTCAGTACATAAAGGTGTCGTGTATGTGTATTAGTGAATCGAACAGCTGATTCGCACGCGTGCGAGACTGTGCCCAACACTGCTCTAGACCAGTGATGGGCACGTTTATCGAATCGTTATCGGTTGCTTACACAGACACTAGCCGACGCATGCCGAATGCCAGGTTGGCAGCTGCTGCGAGCACACGATTTGAATCAGTGCACAGCTTGCCTTCAACGAGAGCACAGTCTACGTCGCTTGATTTTTCACGTTGCACTGAAAGAAATAGTTAAGCTCATGCGACAATACATTGTGTGAGAATGCGGTCGGCATTTTCTTACGCCAAATGACCCCCAAATTATGCCCCTTAACTTAAAACTCTATGTTGCATGCATCTACGTGGTCACACACCAAGAATTGTGGCTTGCAATAAAAATTATATTCAAAAATATTTGTGAACATCAAATAGAGTTGCTCAGCTATTTCTTTCAGTGCATAAAATGAGCCAAGCGTGCATAACCTTCCCGTTTGACGTTCTAGCTGCGACTGACTTCACTCTGCTCGCTGCGCTCGGGTTTCGTGTGTGTATTGGTGAATCGAACAGCTGATTCGCACGCGTGCGAGACTGTGCCCAACACTGCTCTAGACCGTTCGTGGAGCTGTATCAATTGTATCGATATATCGAATTTTTATTTGAACTCTACACTATCGATGTTTCCACTTCGATAGTTAACGATAGTAGTCCACGTTTTTGCATCACTGTTTTTGGCGCACTTGTAAAATAAATTGGCGGCCGGCAATTAAATTTGACAATTTAAATTATGGACAAATTTTTAAAAGCACGAGTGTCAAGGGTGACTACTATTATTACTACTTATCGTAATAATCGCAATTAAGTAAAAGACGTCGAATTGAGAAATCAAAAGTTTGGGGTCATTTTGAGCGCTCGCAAGATGGAAGGACGGCGAATATATACAGAACGAGTGGAAACAATTCTAACTTATTTGACCATGTCAAGAGATTCCTCAAGACACAAGAACCATTGGGGCGGTTTTGTTAAACAAGTATGAGCCGTCTTCCGAGAAGAAAAATTCACTTGAGCCTTTGCCGAACTTGGGGCGCTGGACATGCAACAATTTTCAATTGTTGATGACCAAGGATGCCGTCAAGAAAAACCCTAAAAGACGTGCATATAACATCGCTATAGAACGAAATAAATAGATGTTGGTAAAAAACGATACTAGCGATACTATTGAATTTTGGTTCAGAAAACCTCGAAAATATCGAATATCTCCACTATCGATGTTTTCCCAGCTCCAGTAAACATAAAAAGACGCACTATAGCAAAACATGTGGCAGCACTGGTAAGTGTAGCCATATTGCCAACAGAACTAGTTCTTTTATGCGTTATGCAACACTGTAAACGGTAGATGGCGACAAAAAAAAGTTGTGTGGCGCTGTTGCTCATTAAGTATACATAAAAAAAAATTAAATTGCACACATATTTATTATTAAAAGGTGCTTGAAACGAAGAGATCGAGCAAGTAAATAACAACAACGGCAGCAGCAGTGGCGGCGCACAGTGAGCAACAGCGTTTACAAACGATAGCAACATCAGTACAACAAGCAGCAGCAGCACAGACAGAGACAGTAACAGCAGCAGCAGAGCAGCAGCAACAGTAGCAGTAGCAGCGGTCAGAACGACGTTGACGGTGACAGCGACGACGACAATGAACACATTGAGCGCAAACACAAACGGAAGTGGAGCTGGCTCGACGGGCAATGGCAACGGTAATGGCAATGGCAACGGGAACGGCAACGGCGGCTCCACAGCAAATGCCACAACAGCCGGTAGTACAGGAGGCGGAGGGGGCGGCCTTGATGAGGTGGGCGGAGATGCGAGCTCACGGAGACAGGCGACGCGGGTGTTCAAGAAGAGTTCATCAAATGGCAAAATCACAGTCTATTTGGGCAAGCGCGACTTTGTGGATCATGTGTCGCATGTGGATCCCATTGACGGTGTTGTCTTCATTGATCCCGAGTATGTAAAGGATCGCAAAGTGTTTGGCCAAGTGTTGGCCGCCTTTCGATACGGACGCGAGGATCTCGATGTGCTTGGTCTGACATTCCGCAAGGATTTATATTTGGCGCACGAACAAATCTATCCGCCCATGCAATTGGAACGGCCAATGACTCGCTTGCAGGAGCGCCTCATCAAGAAACTGGGACCTAATGCACATCCATTTTACTTTGAAGTGCCGCCCTATTGTCCGGCCTCAGTATCCTTGCAGCCAGCGCCGGGCGATGTGGGTAAATCCTGTGGCGTTGACTACGAACTGAAGGCGTTTGTGGGTAAGTTTTCTACATGTACATGTGTGCGTGTGTGTGTGTGTTTGGATGAACGATTGGACAAAGTCAAACTCATTGATGGGCAGTGGCTGCATAAATACTCGCGCATACATACATACATATCTGTATAAGCAAAATAAAGCAATGTATGCTTGTGTTAGTTAGCGCATGTGTCACGCGCGGGGTTAATTAATCCAACTGCGTCGACTGCGCAAAATGTCATTGTGTGCTCGCTGATGACGCAGCGCAGCCACCTAATTGGAATTCGACGCTTCTAATTGGAATTCGACTCTATTGCTGCCGCTGCCGTTGTCGCTTTAATTAGGCGTCTCCCCGCTCCCAGCCGTTTACTGACGTTCAACTTTTTATTTTTTCTACATCGGCACTTACATAAAATGATTCTTGGAAAAACTCGCCTCAGCTGGGTATCATTTGTAGTGTTTGTGCTTAAGTAAGCCAAAAAAAAAAAAAAACACTACAGCAACAATGACCCAAAAGAGTAATTACCGCTCCCTTTCCCGCTGCTGTTCCGTTGCCGCCTGTCCATTGTCGTTTTTCCTTTTTGCACATTATGCTTACCATACTCATTCTCATTCTTATTTTTATTCTCATTCGCATTCGCATTCTCATTTTTCAACAAATAATGGAAATTGACAACAAAAACGGCTTGCACAGCGCTTTTTTAGCAGCGATTTATTGGAAGTTAGGCGCGCATGTTTGTGTTTCGCACGCGCATTCGCATTTCTCACTTGGGATCTCCTCTCAGCTCCAAACTCAAGCCGTCTCGCTTTAACAAACGCCATATGTGCCCATTGTTGTTGTTATTATTGCGCACAAATTGCTATCTATCTGTACAATACATGTGCATATGTATGAACAGTTAGTCAAGTAATTGTTTGGACAAAATTGGAGAAAGAACTGTCAGTTTTTATATTTTTAAATATTATTTCATTGCAGTTGCTTATGGTTCTTAGAAAAAATTTTAAGTCAAAGATTTTGCGCTTACATATTTTTTGAGAACAAAAAAATAAGTGAATTTATCCTAATCAAAACAATTACCCGACTAACTGTGTGCATGAGTTTGTGGGACTTTGTTTTGCATTGCTGTGTAATTTTTTGGTGGTATTTTATTGTCCGGCGTCGACGTTCTTATCTGAGGGCGATGCCGCCTCTGCCTGCCACTGTCAATTTGTGTGCAACCATAAAAAGATTATTGAAAGCAAACTTAAGCCAATTGGCATTTGGGTGGGCTTGAGTGGGCCACCGGCCAACAACACAATCCTGCACAATGTATGTATGCGAATTTACGGCACGCCCCAGGCATTAAC
This sequence comes from Drosophila suboccidentalis, assembly GCA_037043435.1. NCBI lineage: Eukaryota > Metazoa > Arthropoda > Insecta > Diptera > Drosophilidae > Drosophila > Drosophila suboccidentalis. The sequence goes on from JBAMBK010001946.1 coordinate 14,355, forward strand.
ATTTGCGCAACAAATTATATACAAAAATATATACATATGTACTACTTTTATATACACATGTACATACATAAATAGAAAATAATTGAATGTAGAAATCAACAATTTTCCGATTTGGCGCTTAAGTTATCCAGAACTCGATCATTTTTAATTGATTTTCTCTGTTAAATATAGCCAAAATATCTATAGAGAAAAGATGTACTAAAACGCTTTTGTTATACAACATAGGGTATTATAGCTTTATTAAACTTTGTGAATTGTATTTGCCTATAAATGCAACCAAGTAGATTAATTGTCACTCCCAGTTGAATTGTATTAATTTATCAACGGAAATTTTTCGTTTATTTTTATAAAAACTAACATATGGTTTTTAGTTTCATGAAACTGAAACTGATATTTCAATTGAAAAATGTTGCAATAAATTGTAATTAAATACACAAATGTTTCTAGAAACTTTTATATGTATATGTAAGTATGTAAATAAAGTTTAATGAAACTAAAAACCATATATACATTTATAGAATATTTTGATGCGCTGCCAGGGTATTTGAACTTCGACGAGAAAAGACTTATTGTTTATATTTACTTGGCATCTGTTGATTTGTTTATTTAATGTGCTTTACTGGATTGAAGCTGCCATGTTTTTGGCATAAACAATTAACCCCCGTCGTCCGATCCCGCCCCGTCAGACGATTTACATACATATTTATGGGCTGAAAATGGAAAGTATTTTTTCATGCATTTCCATAAATTATTTCTAACATTTTCTAAGAATTCAAGTGTTTAGATAATGAGTTGGCGACATAATATCGTATATTTGAATTGCATCTCACACTTTCTGGGAATCATCGGATATGTTAATAGCTTTGCTAGTTGCAGTTCCCAGCTGAATCATCCTGTTGATATTTGTGACGCACACAAACAAAAACAAAGTTTGACACACCCCCAGCTAAATATGCATAAATATATAATATAGTTTTATAAATGTTTTATGTTTGTAAATGTTGAGTGGATTACTAATTCTCTTGTACATATTTATCCATCAATAGGTGAACACATCGAGGACAAGCCACATAAACGTAATTCAGTACGTTTGACGATTAGGAAAGTGATGTACGCGCCATCAAAGGCCGGCGAGCAGCCCTCCATTGAGGTCAGTAAAGAGTTCATGATGAAGCCCAATAAAATTCATTTGGAAGCGAGCCTGGATAAGGAACTCTATCATCATGGCGAGAAGATATCGATCAATGTGCATGTGGCTAACAATTCGAATCGCACTGTCAAGAAAATCAAGGTGTGTGTACGCCAATTTGCTGACATTTGCTTGTTCTCGACGGCCCAGTACAAGTCCGTGGTGGCCGAAATAGAGTCGGAGGATGGCTGCAGTGTGGCGCCCGGTTTTACGCTGTCCAAGGTATTCGAGCTGTGTCCTCTGCTCGCCAACAACAAGGACAAGTGGGGACTTGCGTTGGATGGACAGCTAAAGCATGAAGACACCAATTTAGCTTCTAGTACGCTTATCACCAATCCTGCACAGCGCGAAAGTTTAGGCATCTTGGTGCACTACAAGGTCAAGGTGAAGTTACTTATTGGATCGCCACTATTGGGCGGCGATTTGGTTGCCGAGCTGCCATTCACGCTTATGCATCCCAAGCCGGAGGAGGAGGAACCACCACTCGGGATACTCGGGGATCGCTCGCCGCGTGCCAGTCTAGCGGCGCCGCTGCTTACCTTGGGCGATGCTGGCGAGCCAGGAGCCGCAGCGAGCTCATCACAAGCGGAAAAGGATGTGCCCACCACAACGAACCTCATACAGCTGGATGACGATGATGCCCAAGATGATGACATTATCTTTGAGGATTTTGCGCGCTTGCGGTTAAAGGGCGCCGAAACAGAAGCTTAGAGCGTCGCCAGCTGATGCTCGTTGTCCGTTAGATAGTTCTTTGTATTGCTTCGAGCAACTGATCATTATTATTGTCCAACTCTACATATATCCAAAAATATGGCATTTGTATCATATGGAGCCCCTGATTGTGTAAACTCTGAATAAGTACGTATCCACGGTACATAGTTTTAGTTTGCTAACGATATGTGTAGGCCATACGTTCTAGTATCTATAGTGCTTAAGCTGAAAGTGTACGAATTTTTTGAGAATGTGAAATTGTCTAACAAATACACAAATTGTTCAAACACTACAAACACAGACCAACAAATATGCCTGTAAAAGTTGAAATGAATTTTGCACAAAACGTATTGCAATTGATTTTATAATTGTTAATTTGCAATAGTTTTTCTAACGCTTTCAATGCTCAATGCCCAAATGCGCAATTCTTTGTTAAAAGCCATTTCATACAAAAAACATATTGACAGTAAGCAGAATTATATTTTATATTATTTAGTTAACTTCACTCTAGTTGTTGTTGTTCCGTTTGAACGGACGCCGCAACGTTTATAAGCTTTAAATGAAATTAATTTTGTATTTAGTCTTAAAGTTCAGCACTTTTATTTAAACGGGAGAATATACATACAGATACATATATGCATAAACTAAAAAAATCCAACTATAATGCAAATACCTTTATGTAACTAAAAAATAAAATGAAAACAAATTTTTGTTACAACCAAATATAACAATTTCAAATTTCCAACCTGTATGCATAATTTTGAAAGCTTTCCAAATAATTGAGATGCAACATTTCAAATTCTATGCCAAATAATTAACATTAACAATTAAGTTGACTTACAAGTCTGTAATTTAATCATTTTGGTTAGACTGAGACTGAGCCAATGCAGACACAATGTAAAATGTTATCAAACCAGTTACTGCCCAATTTCTTCAACTTGTTTTTGTTATAATTCAATAGGTTTTACTTGAGTAGTGCACTTACTACGTATAGATAGGTGTGCTGAAAGGTAAATCGCAAAATTAGATAACTGAAATCTTATCAAAAAGTACACAGAATTGTAACCGAGTGTGTGCGTTTGTATGTTAGTTATTTGGAAAGTGTGCATTAGCTCGGCCAGCCGATTATTTTGAATTGTTTAACATTCCAGCACGCGAATTTCATTAACGCTATTACATGGAGAGTGTCGTGGAAGAGTTGGGACAATTATACCCTATATGATATCATGATTGGTTGATTATGTACTTGTGAATCGAAATTGAGGAACGAAAGATAAACTCGAATACGAAAAGCAATTTTTATCTAGAAAAATTAATATATAAATTATTTTAATATAAATATATAGATGTATTTAATAAATAATTGCATGCAATGAATCAGAGATGCAGACATATATTATTTAATATTTTTAAAACAATGGAATTGCATAAAAAATATATATTTTTGACATTATTAACATCAAACTTTACCGTTCATGTGAATTTGAATATAAATAGAATGCAGTGTACACCTTAGTTCCTTTTATTTCTGACGCTTAGTATCGAATTAATGGAGAAATAAATGTAAAATCTATTAAACAATTGTGAAATAAAGTAGCTCTAAGATTCAACATGATAAACATACACAAATATATTTTAAACAAACAACATTTCATGTAAGGCTTTTAAAGAGATCGCGCGATTGTGTAATTAGCCCGAATTTGTTTTCAGTGCCCCAAAAAGCAGCAGAAAATTGTTGTAATATAATAGTGAAATCCAATTGAAAATACATATATTTTAAATTGCATTTTTATAACGCGTATATTTGTATCTGTAAGATAAATGTATCTGTAAGATTGTTAGAATGTTTTTATTCAAAGAAAAAAAATCAATAACAAAAGTACATGCAAAAATATTAATAAATTAACATAAATGTGCATTACAAACTGGTAAAATGGATACAATATAGAACAATTCAAATAAATCTATGCTATAAAAATATGTATAAAAAAGTCTATAAATGTGAACAAGAAATAACATTATTTATAATTATACACATGCATAGTTATAGTAAAATAACATAAATATGTTTTAAATATATGCATATGTATGTATACATATGTACCAAACATTATATAACGCAAATATAAAGCATTTATGTATGTATGTCTAATAAAACATTAAAGTAATAATATACCGAAATGAATGTCCCACTACAGCAGCGTATCGAGAATTTGTCACAATTATTTATAAACATTTTTATAATACATTTTATATGAATACATACTCGTACATAGTAAATATGCACAAAACTAGAAAATTAATTGTATTTTTTAAGTACATTTTTTGTCTGGTACCAAAATGCATTCAATTTGATAAATGTTGATGTTTAATGTATAGTATAACTAAATACTTACATACATATGAATATTAGCTACTCATTAGACAAAGAGCGAAGAGTATTATGAGCTATTACCTAGCCCACAATGAAACCCCCACGTTTTTCAATAATACTAAAAAACAGAACTAATCAACTAACGCTATTTACATGCATACATAAACAAAATACATATTTACATATATATGCAAACGTATGTACATATCGCTCATTGACTTCAAAACTGTCATAACTTAAAATGACATGCCTTTGAAGTAGTATTAAATTCCTTGCGAATATTTCAAAATCATAAAAAAGTCGTGATTTTTTAAATTATAACAGTCTTGAAGAATATGATCGAAATGTACATTTTAAAATCAGAAATGGTTAAATATCTAGCTAAAAACTAAACTAACCCACGCGTAATACGAACGATTAAGTTTTAGTCTTTAAAGTAAATTAAAAACTATGACATTGATGCCTACCTTATGATCCCATAAACGAATACGTGACAACATTGAATGTTGCTTTTGTATATGTTATAAATACCGATTTGAGCTAGGAGAAAATAAACTTAACTTAATAATTGTTAGCTGCCAGGAAGCAAAGTTATTGTATGAGGTTACGTTGAACACGGTTCCGCGTCCAAAATGCCATACCCGAAAGCTTTAGCCATGGAAAAGTGTGAAAAATGAAAATGCTATGATATATTTTGCCAACTATAGAACATTAAATAATCGTGTTGTACATTTATATTGTTTTATTAACATTCATTTATATGATTTCGCAATCAATTATTTTCTCTGTCTGAGCATAATATATATAAGCAAATCTATCATATCATACTACTGATACGATTACCTATGTAGCTCGGTTCACACAGGTCTATAAATTATAGCAAATTTTGATTTAAACTGTCATCATTGTTGCACCTTTTAGAAGAATTAATCGATTATGAAATATTTATGATGTACTCCGGACGTCGACAGATTCAATGACACAATGTTTGCAAATAAAATAACAATTTGCATTTGGTTTGCATAAACAGTAGTTATAAATATGTGAATGAATGTAAAAATAAGTACAGAACAAATAAACACTCATAGGTATTATTATGAAAAAAACAAATGGGATAAGCCATGGATACATATGAAATGATTGAATAGCAAACACACATTTAAACATATGCATATAAATGATTATTTGTGTGAATTTGTATGTAAAACTTTGCTAATTGTGAACAAGATGAAAAAAATATAAGCTGGTTAAATAAATAAATGAAAATTGCAGTATATCTATATGTTAGCATACGGGTTAGGCAGGATAAAAAGGATTTAATCTACATTAAAAGCTTTGATTAATTGAATATTTAAACAATTATGCAAAAAAAAAATACAGCATACGTTTTAAAGGAATGATTGCAAATTGTTTGAGGGAATGAAGTCAAATTCAAATTGACCCATTAAAAAGTAAGGTGAATGGGTCCAAAAATGTGGGCAGCCTACCACAAAGTTGGGCAACGCTAAATGTATGCGGGTAGATTTATACTCCATAGCAGGAAATATAATTTATGCACTTCACATTACATCATAATTTATTAATGCACAATGGACCTGAAAGCGGCCTTGTGGTTAAGACTTTGGAACGGAAGTAGACGGAGACAGAGGCGGAGGCGAAGACGGAGACAAAAGGGGGAAATGGAGAAGAAACTGGCTGCATGATGAACACGTCATCTCTGCTCCTGTGTGAGGCCAAGGACGGAAAACCGCAATTCGAAAAAGCCATTTGCCGTTTGTTGTTTGTTTAGCCCGCGCCATTATGAGCACTTAAAACTGGCTTCAACAACAACAACAACAGAAGAGGAGCACGTAACATTTTGATTCATTCCCGGCAGTCCCTGTCTTGGGTATGTCAGACAGCGACCACTGAAATTGTCACAGGGACTCGAGCAACAATTCTTCATTTCCGGTGCAGCTTAAGAGCCGTGCTTCCTTCCCATTTCCCCCTTTTTGGGTACACGGCACCTGCAAGAGGACGCGACCAGGACGACAAGGACAAGCATGTGCCTGCAGTTGGGAGAATCTTCTTTTCGTTCCGATAAATACGCTGGCAAGCAGCTGCGGCTGCGACTACGAGTACACAAAGCGGAAGTTGTTCGTCTGCCCAGCCGGACCGGAGCCCGGTCTCGCCCCCATACCTACTTACCACGCCCCCATACACACTGTATGGTTTTCATTTCCGGTTTCCGTTCCTGTTGAGTTACTTAAGCGGATTACAACAACAGCAGCAAGATAGCCTCTAACTAGCGGCAAGGGCCACATTGGAGCGAGAGCGACTGTAAGAGACTCTGTACTTATTAATTATTTATTGTCAGGCTAAAAGCAGCCGACACAACAATTAATTTAAAAATATGACATTAAAATTAATTAATTATATATATTTAAATCATAAAATAAATCAAAATTAAAAGCTCTGTCAAATCTAAAATGAAAAAGAAAGTGATTGGACAAACATTTTTTGCTAGGATTGGGGAAAACCCAGAAAAACCCAATCAGACCAAAATGATATTAATTAGTAGTTAGTAGGTTAGACTAGTTAAACATGATAATATAGTGGATTTAATAGTGGGCGGAGAACGTTCGAAGCTAATCGTACGGTATAGACTAGAGATGGGCATGGGCCGTGCCGTGTCCGTGCCGTGCCGTGCCTATTTAAAAAAAATCCGTGTTGGGCCGTGTTGGGCCCCTTATTAAAAATTGCCGTGTTTTACCGTGCCAAAGTCGGTAGGCACGGTAGGCACGGGAGGCACGGTAGGCACGGTACAGATTTTGAATTTAAATATGGTAGAATCGATAAGTTGGCGTTGTTTTATAGCTTGTTTGTCAGCTTGAGCTGTAGGATTCATCGATGTATCACACAATTTGCGAACACTTACAACATCGATAGCACGATTGATGCCATTATAATCAAAAAAGTGATGCCACGAAGTGACAAAAATGGAGATGGGCATGGGCCGTGCCGTGCCCGTGCCGTGCCTATTTAAAAAAATCCCGTGTTGGGCCGTGTTGGGCCGTGTTGGGCCTCAGTTTTTACCAGCCGTGCTTGGGCCGTGCCGTGCCTCAAAAAGGAGGCCCATGCCCATCTCTAGTATAGACAATAATAATCTGCACACAGAATACGAAGAGGATCGTTCAATTTCCAGTTAGTGGAACAACGTTGAAGATATGAAGTATTAAAGATTCGAGTTACTCTAGAAGGTACGTTGAAGGTTATTTCATCCAACAAATCAGCCGAGTCGATATGACCCTGCAGTAATTTGTGGAGGAACATTACTCCAAGCATAATTCTACGGTTAGTAAGAGAGGGAAGATTGAGTAAGAGAAGTCTACTAGAATAAGAAGGCAACTGAATTTTCGACTTCCAACTCAAGCCACGAAGCAAAAATTAAAAATTGTTATTGAACCAATTCCATCCTGGCACGATGGGATTCATATTAGGGATACCACACACATGATCCATACTCAAGAATCGCACGAACAAGAGATGTGTACAGAAGTTTAGTAGTAAAGGGATCATCAAATTTCTTGGACCATCGCTTAATAAACCCGAGAACTCCCATTGCTTTATTGACAGCTATAGCAATATGCTTATCAAACTTCAGTCTATGATCAAGAACTATACCCAAGTCATTAACTGATCTTTCGGAATCATTCAAAATATACATATATAATATTATACAAAAATGGATATTAAAACGCACACGACTAAACAAAGCACAAGATTTGCGGTTTTCTTCTAAATTTTCTACGATGCTGCCTTACTTTTTTTCTCCAATATCTTCGGAGTCTATTATCCGATCGTCATGAAATTTTAGGACCTGATCAGTTTTTGTTGTTGTTGTTCATGTTGACAATACAACTACATAGTATTTAATTATAAGTCTTTGGGATTGCTATGAACTAGTGAGACAAATCCAAATGATGGATCGAGTTTTAAGTCAAAATATTAAATTGTCAAAACAAAAAATCGTTTGTCGAAAAAACGTCAATAAACTATAGAGGTCAAGTATTTAAAAATCGCTTCCTCAAAAATCGAGTTGTCGATATTTCGAGTTTTTTTTACATTACTATTATGAGCAACATCACAGGCATAAAAATCTCTAAAATTTTCGAAGTTCCTACAACTAACTTTGGTTGCTTTCAAAGTAAAAAATTGAAGAACAATACAATTCCAATGAATTTTTGTATTCAACAAAATATGTTGCTATTGAATAATATTGTTAAATTTTAAATGAAATAACTCAATCCGATTTTTGCGACAACTTAAGTACTTCTACATACATATGTATGTAGGTCTGGAAATGAAATCTTTATTTGGGAACATCGATATTATGTCGTGACCAACCTAAAAGACCCTGTGTGTTTTTTATGTGCAGGGTCTAAAAATCAGAATTCTCCCCTGCCATAACCCCCGTTTTGTGGTAAAGGGATGCTTCGAATACTTTGATACTTTGATTTAGATGTTTGGTCTAATAAAGTTTCATACAAATTTCATGCATGATTAATTATGTGTAACCCTGATCCATAAATAAACCAATTTTTTAAGGTTTGCTTGCCGTATCTGTTTATTTAACTTATCCACGAGTTCTTTAAGCCTGAACTTGGCAATTGGCGCTGTTCCACTTGTTAGCCGTGTTGACAAACAGCTGAGACAGCTGATTCAGGCTGAATGCAGACAGGAACTCATTGATGTTAGGCATCGCATAGGCGGCCAGCAACTGATCGACATTAGGTTGGATCTGCTTAACCAGCATACTCGTTATCTGGCTAGACCATAGGTTAGCGTAGTCGTTGACTGAAATGTTCCACAAGGTGTCCCAGTTGTCGATTTTCACATCAGCCAGATAGAATTGCAAATGGTATTCGCTAATGCGCAGTCCCTTGGGGTTAGTCAGACTTTGGGCAAAGGTGTATTCGCCGACAAAACGCAGTTGCTGGAATCTCTCGTTGATCAAGCTGACTTCACGTACGGGAAACGCGATGCCAAGCATGCTCATGACACCCTCGATCGCAAAGGAGCCCAAGATTTGGATCTCTGGGAACAATACATCGAAAGAGGCCTTTTGGGAGCTCGTGTCGAAGGCGCCACCAATAATTTCGAAATTGTCCAGACCCGAAATGCGGATGTTGCTCGTGTTGCCAACAAAGTTGGTGTCTCCTTTGGAGAATTGGAAGGTGCTGAAGTCATTTGTCAGTGGAGCCATAACTGGAATATCATCCGGAGCATAGCCGCAGGGCAACATCTTCTTCCAGGCCTGAAGGAACTGGCTAATGGCGTCACCATAGTTGACCGCAGTCGAGTCCAGGGCAACGGGGGAGGCACTGGCAGCGGCCACCAGAAGCGCGAGTAGAACAACTTTTGCTATCATTTCGATTGTTAAAAGGTTGAAAGAGTTGTGTGAAGTGTGCTCCAAATGATTTCCCTTTTATAGCAAAATTTTTATCAATAGATCGATTAAATAGGGCTTTGATTGATTACATTTCGATTCATTTTTCTGACTTAAGCATTTGTTTGCCTAAAGACTTATTGCCACAAGCCTACAGTTCAATGTATGAATCATAGCCACTTAGAAACGCTTTAATATATAGTACAAGTATATTTTATATTTAAGAAAATATATAATATGTATTTCTTAATACTTCTTAATAACATAAATTTTGTTTAGCTGCTTTGCAGTTCCGGTGAATTTTTTAATAATGTAATCTTAGGGTTTTGGTTCAATTTCTACTTTTAATTTACACTTCAATAGTATTAATACATAATTATTGATAGGGAAATTCGGAACATTTGTGGATCCCCAAAGGGTAACATGTGATAAATGCATGTATTTATGTTATAGTTTTTCCAAAGAGTTAATTTTGTTATCGATGTTGTTGCCAATTTTGTATTCACTTGCGACTTCTGGCGATGACCCTTTTCATGGAATTGCTGAAAGACTTTAAATTGATCGCCGTTTGAACTTGATATTTTTATCAAAACAAGTATAAATAACTAAGATTATTTTGGTGTAGAGTATACACTTAAGAGTGCTCGCAACTAGTATATATCCAGTTA